>CM055278.1:49478103-49514182 GCA_029237695.1 Conchocele bisecta
TGCGCAATCTGATCCGGGGCTGAATTGTTTTCCAGATTTATATTTTCAGACTTAAAGGCCCTGAACGGCTCAGTATTACAATTTTCCGATTTTTTCTAACACAAAAACATGTTTGGCAACTGATTTAGTACACAAAACTAACATATACTGCCTAATAGATACATCTCAAGTCTTGAGATTTAAATCTTAATCGCAATGTGAAGACAACAAAAACTTGTTTTGTGTACCACTCAGTGCAAAATGTCAATATTGACAATTCCATTTCCGTAACCAAACGGCTTCGGCTCGGAAGCGAGTCGATAAACTCCGGCTATCGGAATTCATCGGCCGCGAATCTGGTAGTTGAGGAGTTGACCCGAGCGGCTATCGGAAAATCGATCGGGCTTTGAAACACGCACCTGCTGTTTGTTTATCAACAACTATTGATATTTTCATCGACTACAAACTCATTTTTGTACCAAAATGAATGCAAACAGTTTCAAAGTGTGTGTAAATAGAAACCTGTTGGATTTATGTGTGGGAAAACCCAATAGGACGCCAACTTCGGCAACTTGAGCCGTATAGGGGCTTTAATGTTATTACGTTCAGTGCAGATCGAGATTAGTTTGCACATATGTGCAGTCTGATCTGGGTCAACTTTGTTCGCAAAACTAATTTTGTGTGCTATTCAGTAAGAAATAAACGCTGACACACAACATAGAACCGGATCTCTATAAATATATTTGCAAAGGGAAATAACTAGCTACGATCCCCCCATTGTCCCGCTATACTATTAAAACCTAATTTCGAAGGGCGATAATCCAATAAACACTGGCTGTGTGAGGTATGGGAGAGTTATCTCTGCTACTATAGTATCATGATAGTCTCTTTTATCCTACACACAACCGTCTTCCCATCTGAACATCTATTGGCAATATCAACTGGAAATCAAGCAGCTTGACTGGCTGAGCTCAGGCTGTACATCTGTCTTCTGAATATGCTCTTTATACTATATGGATCTTGATCTGATAACATCACCCTTCTTTGACAGTGCTAGATCTATATATGTAGCATATTTCACCAACATTGCAAAGTATACTTTTCTAGCAAAGTATACTTTGAGGGAGAAATTTTAAATTTTATGATAAATTTATTAATTGTTATTATACATGTACTGAAGTTATTACATTGTCACAGCCATTTTGGCTGTGATAATGTAATAACTTCAGTGTAATAATTCTGCATGCTTTTAATCATCAAATATATGCAGTCGTTAGTACTATACGAAATAATGCATTTCAAGAAAAATAAATGATTACTCCCTCAATGTATACTTTGCTAGAAAAGTATGCTTTGCAATTTTGGTGAAATCGGCTACAGATAAAATCACCCTTCTTTGACAGTACTAGCTGTTTTGTTTACAGAATCAGACAGCAGTAGTTATCTTTTACCGGTACGTTGGTTTCTCGGTTTCTCACCTGGAAACCAATACCGGTACGATGGTTTCTCATTCGTTAAATTTCAATTCCGAGATAAGCCTTGTTTTCTTTTATTCTTATCGAGAAACCGATGGGTCCACTAGCAACAAATTTTGCTAAAATTACATTATTGACATTCCTAGATCTATATGAGGGAATAAATACTATAAAATGTAAAAACGTTTTAAGTGCTTTAATTGAAAATGTATGACGATACTCGGACCGCTGGGTTGTATTTATTTTCACCCATATAGGTGCATACATATTGGATTTCCTATCTTGTTGCGGTCAGCGATATATAAAATCTGATACTTATGGTATGGTATATAGTTTATTGATAGTGCAACCTGTTACAAATATACATATTACAAGAAGTTACAACTGATGATAACAGCCAGCCTACAGAGGCTCATGATGCACTAGCATATACATATTCACTGTTTCGTAATAATGTTGATATCCAATACTTCACGTTCTAAAGTAATGGTTTTGGTGTTCATTTAGGATATAACGTAATATAAAAGAAAGCAAGATAGCACAACGGAGCATACAACGACTTCATACGCCGTGAGAATGTGATCGTGCTTGATCCGAAAACCAGAAACGATCAATTGTCAGTGCGTCACACAGTAGCATTCAATATTGATTGACAACAAGACTTTATTATGCAAACTGATTTGACAACGTGCTAAATATCAGATTGACAAGTGACACTGTTTGATCCGGAAACCAATCACCATCACTTGACAATGCGATACTGAATACCCATTAACACATTGAATATAACACTTACATTATAATAACGGATGATTTATTTACTGTTCAATATAGCACTGGCAAGCGACATTGATTGATCCGGAAACCAATCATCATCACTTGACAGTGTGATACTGAACATACAATACTCGATTAACACCTGCATACACATTAACCGATTGAATTTACGACTTACATTATAATAAGGGATGCATTATTTTGTGTTCAGTATAGCACTGGCAAGCGACATAGATTGATCCGGAAACCAATCACCATAACTTGACAGCGCGATACTGAATACACCTTAACATATTGAATTTACCATTTACATTATAATAACGGATGCCTTATTTACTGTTCAGTATAGCACTGGCAAGCGACATAGATTGATCCGGAAACCAATCACCATCACTTGACAGCGCGATACTGAATGCACATGAACATATTGAATTTACCTCTTACATTATAATAACGGATGCATTATTTGACAGCGCGATACTAAATACTCATTGAATATACCACTGACAATGAATATACCACTGAATACATATTGAATATACCACTCACATTGAATATACCACTGAATACACATTGAATATACCACTCGCATTGAATATACCACTGAATACATATTGAATATACCACTCACAATGAATATACCAACCACTCACATTGAATATACCACTGAATACATATTGAATATACCACTCACATTGAATATACCAACCACTCACTTTGAATATACCACTGAATACATATTGAATATACCACTCACATTGAATATACCAACCACTCACATTGAATATACCACTGAATACATATTGAATATACCACTCACATTATAATAATGGATGCATTAATTACTGTTCAGTATAGCACTAGCAAGCGACATCGATTGATCTGGAAACCACAATCATCATCACTTTTGTACGGAAGCCCATTAGGGCCAATTCACTTTTTTTTTAATTTCCATTTCTTCAAGATTTGAAATTGAAATCTTGAATTTTCAAGTTTTTTTTCTTGAATTTTCAAAATCTTTGAAAATTCAAGAAAAGAACTTGAAAATTCAAGAAAGTATCTTGAAAATTCAAGAAAAGATCTCGAAAATTCAAGAAAAGATAAAAAAAAAAGTGAATTGGCCCTAATGGGCTTCCGTACTTATGTACGGGTATCGGTGAAAGTTGAAACAACCCAGCATCGTCATACTAAACAACTTTACACAGGGCCATGATGAAAACACGTTTTTACTTTTTATAGTATTTTTTTTCTCCAAAAATCCTGAGCCCCGTCGTCCACTGACAACCTCAATTGTATTTCTATTTTTATTAATACTATCTTTTTAGTATGATCGGGTAGTCATTTTTGTATTTGTAATTGAGACACGCCATGTGATTTTGTACCTTCGGACATCTGCGTAATTTCATGAAATACGTTTACAAAATTTACAATATTTTCCGTTAATGACGTCAAAAGTTGACCAAATATTCAGTGTACATGCGGAATTCTGAAAGTGTTGTCAACTTTTGACTTTATTTAGGAAAACTATTAAAAATTGTGTAAACGTATTTAATGAAATTACGCAGATGTCCGAACGTACAAAATCACATTGTGTCTCAATTTATAAATTAACGAACCAAAGACAGCCATAAACGTCTCTAATGCAATAGCATTTTTGTTTCTTTTATTACAATGGTTACTGTATGCATAATTACATATTCGAGGTGCATGATCACGTGGTTATAACAACAACAACAGTGGCTGAAAGTGTTGAAATCTTGAAAGTATTATTTGATATTTTCCTTAATAAGAAACGGATTTTGATGAAATATGGCGCAGCAAACGTATTCATGAGCTGCATGTGGTGGTCCAGGGAGTTTGGCACAGACATATGTCGTTTTTGCGAAGAATCGATTTCCGTGTCGGAGACACGGAAATCGATTCTTCGCGTCGGAGACACGGAAATCGATTCTTCGCAAAAACGACAGAAGTTTGGGCGAAAATACAGAGACCACTAAATGCAGCTTAACAAGACGCGTTTGATGCGCCATATTTCATCAAAATCCGTTACGTAATAATGACACTATAAAATAATACGTATTTTGAATCAGATGGATTCTGGAAATTTCAGTACTTGTTGTTGTTGTTAGTACCACGTGATCATACACCTTGATATTGTCATCTCTAATAAATTTATCATGCATCGCAGGAAGCGGAAACTAGGAACATAATTTAAGAATAAAATTACCAGTTTATGCTAATATCAGTACTGTATGTCCTGTATGTGTGTTATGTCCTGGTTTCGGCAGCCGGTGATATTCAGTAACATGTTAGGGAGAGGATTTTTTTTTATATAAGTTTGCTTTCAATCCAATACCATTTGTATAATACTGTATATATTAATATACAGTGGAACCTCTCTAAACCGAACACCAAGACAACATCTGTGATCCTGATAGTTGATAGGTTTCTTGGCCATTTATCTCAGATGTTAATGTATGTTCATGATTGAAAAGCACGCACATACGTATCAGAATGGTCATATGCCTGATTTACAGTGGAACATCTCTAAACCGGACACCCTGGGAACCTCCCAGGATGTCCGGTTTAGAGAGGTTTCACTGTACATATACAATATGTTTAAACCAAATGGGGCTTGATATAGATAGCGAGAAAGTCGGCCCGCCCAAACAGGCCATAGTCCCAGTACTGAGCCGCCGGTGCCCGGGAGAAGAGAAACTGGGGGTATGACGTGTGCCGGTCAAAATAACACACCCTCCGGGCCCCGTCAACCGCGTCCATGGTAACCAGATGCCCCCTATCTACAGGACAGCCCCCATATGCATGATTGATAAAGATTTGACGAGAAAGTTGCTTATCCCCAGCTATGGAGAAGTAGTTGTAACTATCTCCCGCTGTAATTCCAAACCACGAGGATTCCAGCACCCGTGACTTTGAAAACCAATTCGTGTTGTCGGAACCATGGCCATTGAATACAACATAACCAACCTCACGCCCGCGTTCATACAGCGAGAACCTCACGTAGCCGATGTTTAAAGTTGCCCACGCATCAAGACGGGTGTCTCTGTAATGGCCGCCAGGCAATCGCCGTTTCGTGAACATGTCCGTCGGCTTGTCGTCATGCGTGCCGTTCCCGTGGAGCCAAGCGTTCACCACGTTCACCCCATTGCCAGACGTAGCTCGGAATACTAGGTTCCAGTCGTCGCTCCGAGCGTTCCCGAATACGGCTTCGCTGGTAAATCGGAGACGGTCGTCTATGGCGTCAAGTGTTTCCATCCGGACATACTTGAAAGAAAAGTACCATTGGTTTCAAAGATAATTGTTTACTAATGTGACGTATACATGTACAATATATATCTGAACTGGGCATTGCCGGTGTACACTATACATTGTGTTGTCATTTCGGCATTCACAGTGTGCACAAGCCATCGGTCAGTTTCACCTATTGTAGCGTTTGACACAGAGTGCAAAACATACTACATATAAGATATACAATTTAGTACAACATGTTCCAATATTATAGTTATTACAAGGTGCTTTCAAGTATATAATGCCAAAGCATAGGCTACACAATGCTCGAAATGTACAGTGAAACCTCTCTCAACCGGACACCCATATCAAACTTTCGCGGCCATCGTACCTGGAAAAAATCCATAGTGACCACATGGTCAATTTCAGCTGACCAATACGTGATGGTCAGTCGGCAATTTCCGTGATATCGGCTTTTTCCGTAATCTCTCGGAAATCTACAGGTGTCACGTGATGTACGTAATTTTATCGATATGTAAATCGATAATCCATGTACATGTAGTGTGGCGATTCCACCATTGACCACTGTGATATTATTTCTAACCATATCAAATAAAGATGAAATTATATTAAGTATTGCAAGTTGCAATTATGTCAAAGATAATCAAATAAGACAAATTCTATGCTGAAATTACAAATTCTGTTTAGTTTGCAGAAAATAATTCTACCCTGGTTGTACAAATAAAGTTCAAGGATGTTTAGTTTGCAATAATTCCAGCACAAACATATTTACACAATTCCCTAACATTTGATTGGTCCGTTGCAAGTCTCCGTCCAAAATTTATATCCCAGTAAACTCCATGCCGAACTACTTTCCGTAACCGTCAGGCGCAGTTAAAAATAATTCTTAAGAAAACAGAAAATAAACACATTTTCTTGATGAATTTATTTCAAATGCTGGAATTATAAGGAATGAATGGCCTTTTAGTGGAATTTATCGGGGATATAAACTTCCATTCATTCCTATAGTAATAATCGTTAAATCGCGTAAATAATTACAGATGACCGATGTACCCTGGTTGTACAAATATAATTCAATGAGGTTTAGTTGAGTAAATAATTCGCGATGATTCTGCTTAATTCCCTGGAAATAAAAACATCACATTTCCATTTATTGACAATTTTACAATTTGTGACACTTTTACCAATACTAGTTTTGATAATCGGTGGAAAACTCGTTAATATTGCCGTGAAATCAAGAGAAAACATGCAACGATACAAATAGTTACAACCAGCGTAAGTAACCATAGTTTGTAAACTAACGTAGTCTGATCCAATATTTATAATTCCCGTATATGTAAAAAGGGAATTACGTTAATTATTTCTAACCATATCAAATAAAGTTGAAATTATATTAAGTATTGCAAGTTGCAATTGTGTCAAAGATAATCAAATGAGACAAAGTCTATGCTGAAATTACAAATCAGTACAATATGTTTGCCATACTGCAAATTTAAGAGAAACACTTTTTATTAGGGTCTCATAATTTAACGCACAAATCTGGTAATAAAACAGAGCAATATAGACCAGCTCAGCTTTATCAACCAGCGTTAGTACATTTGTAAACTAACGTAGTCTGACCAAGATTTATAATTCCCGTGGACGTAAAAAGGGAATTACGTTAATTATTTATAACCATATCAAATAAACATGAACTTATATTAAGTACAGTACAAAATTGATCTCTCGAACAGTCTCAAACCTCGACTGAGAATATGTATTTGTATTTCAATTTTGTTCTCACAATTTTATAATTTTTATCAAAATAGCTATCAACTGATAGACACTTTATACCAACAATAAAACTGTGCGTATTTTTTTTATAATACATGTATATACTGGAGAAACGGGACTTCTAACAAGCGTTATTAGACTACAGGATCGTGCTATTTGATCAGGATCTACAATGGTCACAAATACCATAAGCCCCATTTTCCCAGTAACATGACACATAAGTATACCAAGCAAGTCAATTTGACTTCCAAAATTTGTTTACCAGTGTCCAACATAGCCAGTCAAAACAACAAGTAGCGCATGCACATGAAAACCAACATGTTTGGCATGTTGAATTCCTCACCCATCATTTAACTAATACTGGTCGGTGTTTGAAATGTTTCAATTTCATCAACATATATATGGATAAATAACTAACAACATCGATGGCAACCCAAGGATTTTAATTTTAACGTTGAAATAAAACATTATTAGGTAAACATATTTTATGTGGGATTTGCAAACAGGGCATGTTTTCTCGTGCACCTGTCCCCATTTGGAGAAGCGTAATATTGATTGTTTTAGCTGACAATATACAAGGCTGTACACAGGCCAAAAATTGGACGCTGATGTGTAAGTGTGATTTACCTGAAGATAAACTGTATTAGATTTTTCTGATATTCATGCGCAATCGAGAGAACTTAATGTGCTCTCGATTGCGCATGATATTAAGTTCTCTCGATTGCGCATGAATATCAGTAAAAACTAATCCAGTTTATCTTGAGGTTTATCTTGAGGTATAACATTTAAAATATACAAATATTATTTAAAGGAGTACCGATATGATATATTTAAATCCCGTTAATATTGCCCTGAATTTAACGTTATAAAACAATGTAGGATAGTTTATCAAGAGAAACGAGCGATATACAGATTTTCAACCAGCATAGATAATTTCATATTGCATTGTTGACCAACATTTATAACGTAGACAAAAAAAGTAAATTATAATTACCATGTCACCGATAATTATTTATAGCTGTATACTGAACACAGAATAACAAGTGCAAATTATATAAATTATTTCTAGCTGCAATATTGACAATTACATAATTGCGAAACATATTTTATTATGCTACAAAATGTATGCTGTTTTGTACATGAACACGAGTCTGAATAGGGCTTGCACTGTTCGCTGTGAAGTCTTGACTACTTACACAGCCGCGAGTGGGGCGGTAGCAGAATCCTAGGACAAATTATACAATACTGTGTCCCAGTACAATCTGATCAGGGCTTGTACTGTACGTTATTTAGTCTGTACTGGGACTCAATATTCTATAATTTGCCGCAGTCTGTACTACTAGTGTACAGATTAAAGTATGATCAGACCGGATGAATGTCAACCACAACATAATCTCCTTCATTTAGAATGTTGTAGCTAACATTATAACGTGGTCTGAGAGATGAAGCTATGCCTGCTACCATAGATCGTATGTCTGTATGAAGATACAGACGTGTGAATAATTGTCTCTTAATTAAGTAGTCTTGTCGGCATCTAAAAAAACACAAATCGCAGTTTGCACGGCAGTTACTAATTAACTGCTTTTAATTGGCAACCAGGACGTTAGTTTCGGATTAACGGTGTAATTTGTTAGATAATCAGCAGTGTTTAAAATGAGCGATTAATATTTCGGTGACAAACACACTCGTCTCCAATTATTAGCTTCAAAGTACGTGAAAATAAAAATCTAATTTGGTTACTTTGTTCACAAATACTTTTACCGACAACACAGTCATGCCTTGGGTAACATACAATCGTCCCACTAAATCGCCGCTCAGCACCGTAAGCAGGTGCCCGTTTCAACGAATATCACGGAAATTGCCGAAGATTTCCGTGATACGCTAACTGGAAAATGAAAACAGGTGGTGTCATTATTATTATCTAAAAAGGACCAAAATAATATTAACTTAGAAACATAATTTTTATATCACTAGATAGAAAAATGAATGAGCTAATTTAAAATACCTGTGCATTTTTTGTCACTATTCTTATAAAAAGAGATTTTGCAATTCTTCCAACGAAAATTGAGAAGAAAAATCACAATTTGCTATATAAATCATATAAAAACTACCGACTATGTCTAAAGTTAAAAAGGACCAAAATATTTTTATTTTAAAAACACGATCGAAACATCATCATAAAGTACAATAATTGAAGTTTAAAATGTGAGTTGTGCATTTTTAATCGATTGTGTAGTTTAAAAGTTATGTAAGAAATGGTAATGGTCTCCAATATAATTACATATAAAACTCGCCGCTACTGATGCAGACTTTCTACAGGTAAGGTGGCCGCGAAAGTTGGATATGCTGGGAGGTCCCCAGGGTGTCCGGCTTAGATAGCTTTCACTGTAAATCAGGCATTTGATAGTTCTGAGCCATAGTTGTGTGCTATGCGATCACGAACAGACATTATTACCTGAGATAAATGACCAAGAACTCATCAAAAATAAGATCACATGTGTTTTCTTGGAGTCCGGTTTAGAAAGGTTCCATTTACCATTATGTCGTCATTTCCAAAATCTTTCAATAGTCATGTTATAGAGAATAGTAGGTTAGTGCCGTGAATGGGTAAACATATCTGGCAAGGCTCAGGAAACGGGATGGGCGAGGCTCTGCCGTTTCCGTGCCGCGCCAGATATTTTTTCCCATTCGCGGCACTAACCTACTGTTATATTTATCCCGTCAATACCTACAAATGGCTTTAAAATGCAAAAATATAACCCCAACCACCGCACATATTCATACACAGTGATTAGGTCTTATTGACAGGATGTCAAAAATGTTTCGCGACACGGTGTTTCACGGCACATACGCACTGTGTTGAAGGGATAAATATTATTTCTCAACTCCCTATATACTATATCCCTGGGTTTTGACGCGTCTGGGAAATAGTTTCACGTGCCCAGGAAATACAGTGGAACACCTCTAAATCGGACACCAAGAAAATACCTGTGATCTTATTGTTCATGAGTTTCTCGGTCATTTATCTCAGGTGATAATGTTCGTTACCGCATAACACTCACCTATGGCTCAGAATGATCAAATGCCTGATTTACAGTGAAACCCCGGGGACCTCCCATGGTGTCCGGTTTAGAGGGGTTCCACTGTTTGTTTCTCGTGCCTATGGAATAGTCAATACTATTTTATATATAGGATCTCACATGAGTGATGAGTTAATATCATATTTATTAAACGAGTTTACTGATTTCATAAGAAACGAGTTTAATAAATATCATATTAAATCAGCACAAATGTTAGATTTTATTTGTTGCATAACCACATCATCATAATTTGATGTTATACGGAATACCAAACATGTGTTCTATAGCGGGTTCATTAGCATATGTATTACACTAGTGTATCATGATTTTTATTACACTGTGTTATTAATCTATGAATGCCTATTTTATGCAATAAATAGTAAATACATGGTTAGTGCCGTCGAATATAAAATATATTCGGTTGAGCCTTATACAGCTTTATTAGGGCGAGCTTTAGCTAAGCTAAAGCTCGCCCCAATAAAGCTGTGTAAGGCTCAACCGAATATATTATATATTCGATGCTAAAGCTCGCCCCAATAAAGCTGTATAAGGCTCAACCGAATATATTTTATATTCGATGGCACTAACCATGTATTTACTATTTATTATACGAGTACTATTATACCCTTGAACATCATGAGTCATAAATTGTGTCGAAGATTACGTCATCAAATTCAAAGAAAATTAGATTGGTCAGTTCATGCACCCTGCCCCAAATACACATTCAGTGTGTCACATACAGTTATGTTGCGTAGTAAAAAAGTAATTTCATGAGGAACAGTCAAAACGTATGGCCTCGGGCAATAGTGCATCGGGTCGTCCACAGCATTTCGGGAAAATAGTTTTGACTCAACAAATTCTTAATTTTCCACTCGTTTAGATTGGATTGCAACTCGTACATGTATATATGTTTGTAATGTTTATGCCGCACTCTCTCTCTCTCTCTCTCTCTCTCTTCTCTCTCTCTCTCTATCTCTCTCTCTCTCTCTCTCTCTTCAAATTGCCACACGTTCAGATCGAAAATTCCCTCGCCAATACGAGCGGACGAGTGGATTTTCCCCTTTACATTCAATGCACAAGGTGCATGATCACGTGGTTATTACAACAACAACAGTGGCTGAAAGTGTTGAAATCTTGAAAGTATTATCATTTTTTTTATGATATTTTCCTTAATATGAAACGGATTTTGATGAAATATGGAGCAGCAAACGCGTCTGCATGAGCTGCATTTAGTCATCCAGGGAGTTCGGCACAGATTTATGTCGTTTTTGCGAGGAATCGATTTCCGTGTCTACCGACACGGAAATCGATCCTTGGCAAAACGACAGAAGTTTGGGCCACAGTACAGAGACCACAAAATGCAGCTCTTTACATTCAATGCAGTGTATGTACGAAGTATTATCTTTCAAGGTGTATGATCACGTGGTACTAACAACAACAACAAGTACTGAAACTTCCAGAATCCATCTGATTCAAAGTACGTATTATTTTATATTGTCCTTATTACGTAACGGATTTTGATGAAATATGGCGCATCAAACGCGTCTTGTTAAGCTGCATTTGGTGGTCTTTGTATTTGCACCCAACACGGAAATCGATTCTTCGCTAAAACGACATAAGTCTGTGCCGAACTCCCTGGATCACCAAATGCAACTCATGACGCGTTTGCTGCGCCATATTTCATCAAAATCCGTTGCATATTAAGGAAAATATCAAATAATACTTACTTTGGAGTGGGCGACGTTGTTGTTGTTGTAACGTGATCATGCACCTTGTCTTTGAAACAAGTGATAGTTTTCTGTAAAATAAGTACCTAACCCTTAGAATGCAAGAATCGAACATTGTTGTCCGCTGTTTATTATACTTGGTCTTTTTTCTTGATAAAACTATGATCTTGCAGCACTTCAGAATCAGTTTCATTGGAAATGATTCTAAGGTGTTGTCAAACAATGTTTTGATGAGAATAAACTACGTTTAACCTAGATGAGAAAATTAGAAAATAAAAATATAAATATCAGATGACAACATTTAATTCAGCATTGCAATGGTTAATCTCGCTCTCTATAGATATGTTGGCGTCTGCTGTTTTTCGAACTTGTATTTCTAAACAAAACCATGTTTGGCCAATACGTCACCAGACCAGTTCACAACGGTCGCACTAACATTTTGAAATTGATGCGACGTGCACTGTGGCCCCGGAATATGTATTTGTAAATCAGCTGTTTGAATGGAGCAAATTATCAAAGTAACGAAAGTACTGCATAAATGCTCAAATTGCATGACATTTCCGACGGAAATGTAACAATAACGTTCGACCAATGTCCAGCCGTGGCTAAACATTTGAAGTGCTCCTCGGGAACTATTTGAACCTGTGGCCTACGGCATTGGGGCTTAAACAGTTCCCTCGTGCCACGGAAAACGTTTACCCACGACTGGACATGGTCAAACATTATAACTCTACTCTACCTTCTCCGTCAAGTTGCTCAGCTGTTCTTGAAACAGTTCCGACATTTCTCTAATCGTTTCATTTATGTTTCCTTGTAAGCTCAGCAAGTTTTCTATGTTCTGTGGACGGTTTTCGAGGTCAGCAAGTCTGCCGATCACAGATTCAAATTTAGCCACAGCGCCTTTGATATTTGTCTTCACACCCTTTATCCACTCTTGTGTCCGGACCTCCATGCGTGCAAATTTGAAGTTCATGGACCCAATGGCATCCTGTACGACCTCTTCGATTCTCTCAACTCCGTCGTTAGCAGAGACCGCGTTTTCACATTGTCCCTTCTTGTCTCCTACAACCGAATAGTTGAAGTAAGTCTCTAGACTGTCTAGGCGTTCGTGCAACGATGTAACGTCGTAGTCGAGTTGTTTTATGTCGACATTGTGGCGATCCTCCAGGATGTCGATTTTCTGCTTCAGTCGCCATTGAGATGCTCGTTGTGATACACAATCATGCGGTGTGGTGGCCAGAATACACATGGCCATCCACGTTATGGGGCGTGCTGTCCACAACATCATGGTAGTTTTGTGACGGAAGATAATTTGCACAGATGTGATTCACCCACGTATATATATGCACTTGACAATCAGTGGTCTGTGTTTGCAATACTTAAAGGTACATGCCCACTCAGTAAGCACAAACTATTCTTGATATCAGAGACATTTCCTGGCAAAATAAACATTCATTCACCATTTCCTCACGTAATGATTGGCATTATTATACATTTTATATCAGAGGTAAATATCCACACTAATATCAGGGGCGATAACCGTGTTTCATTAAAATGTTAGTTTAAACATATTTTATTTGCATATTGTTTACAAGTTCATTGTCAATGTCAATGCTATATACAGTACTATACCTTAAAATGTTAACGGGCATTACTAATTATTCTCTGTATTTATATTTTGATATGCAATGATCATACTCTATAATCTGTCAAAAATACTATTTTTTATATCATGCCTCATTTGCATATGAAAAGGGCCTGATACCACCGCGCGTCACTATCAGTAAAATAAATATTACTAAATGATTATATCTGTATAGCTAGCACTCGTGATTTTTAGAACTGGTGGAAAAGTGACACAAATATACACTTATTTAATTCATGTAAAGAACAGTTTGTGCTCTCTGAGTGGGCATGTACCTTTAAATCATAATGTGTGTGACTGGTGCAATGGGGCTTATGGTATTTGTTGTATTCAAATTTCTGATCTTCTAGCGCGCTCCTGAATCCTTATAACGATCAAAACTATACGTGTACGTTGGAAGCATGACTGAATAGCGAACAATGCAGCCCCTGATCAGACTGCGAGATGTATGTTTGAGACTTCACAAATATAATAGTTGTCTATGTGAATAGAAATTAAATTGATGCATAACTAGTGTCTTTGACTAATGAAATTCAGTTGTTTCCTAAACCATAGACATAGAATACAGAGATTCGCTGCTCCGTGCGAATAGACTATATTTTGATGATATCTCGTGACGCCGCGAGATTTCGCGCAATTTACGATAGAGCCGTATGCTTGAGAAAGAAAATAATATTTTAAACCGAACAGGCGAGTAATTATTAGGCCTACGTCTTAATGTCTTTGTATTTTACCGACTACTTATTATTTTTACATAGTACAAACATTCTATTTTCCAAATACTCCCATTATAACCCGGCTATGTGATTTTCACATTATAAAAATAGTGTTTTGTTTACGCCAGCAAATATCTGCTAAAACCACACTGAACTTCCGCATGGTCGATGATTTCCCATCCAAATTATTTAATATAGACGTGTAAGACAACACAAAGACAACAAATTATCATGTTAATTGCGCATCTGTATGAGGTTATGACACCACGTAAAATCATATAAAGTCAGCTCATTTGTTTAGAATTTACACAGGCTTGAACCCATTATCCGACTGTACCAGTAGTCGGTAGCAAGATTTTCATAATGCTATGATGCGGTAAAATTAATATATGCATGAAACGCATCGAATAGTGCATAAAGCTAATTGTAAATTATAATTGTATTATCTTCCCAATTCTCTGTATCTGGTGAGTTAGACTTGATATTTTATTTCATTCTATTTTTCCACTTTTCACATGTTGAATTGTAACCGGGGTTTAGTTAGTTAAACAAAACGTTTTTTCAAGTTTTCTGTTTCTTTATTCGATTTATTAAACTAAATAAAACCTATAACAATATATACATAACATCTAAAACAATTTATGATTACAGAAACACACAATATCACATATATTTCAAAATTGATATTTATAAAAAGAAATTAAAGTAAATACAAAAGAAACACTCATTACCAGAGTAAGTTATTCTGTATCAAATTAGTGATTCTAAAACTTAAAATGCATAAATTTGACAGTATTCCATCAATAAGGAACTAATTTGTTAGTAGCAGGAGAGATTTCACAATCTTCTCCTGGGACATTTCAAATACAATTGCCAGTTCGATATATTTTAGGCGGGTAGTGCGTATAATTATTTCTCTCAGTAGGGATTTCACTCAGTCACACATATGACCTGGCATTCACTCACTATCACTCACCTCATATACTACTTACACAACAGTAATTAAATAGGATAGACTGGACACATCGGTAACTGTCAAAGAAGAGGAAGGAGCAGCTACTGTACATATACAGATAAGAGCGCAAAATACAATATATAGAGACTAGTAGGTTAGTGCCGTGAATGGGAAAAAAATATCCGGCAAGGCTCAAGAATTTCTTTATTTCTCATCAGAAGTATATGTTGTGACCACTCATTTGAACCGTCTCGCCGAGACGGTTCAAATGAGTGGTCACAACATATACTTTGGTTCAGAAATAAAGAAAATAGATAGAGAATAGTAGGTTAGTGCCGTGAATGGGAAACAAATATATGGCAAGGCTCAGGAAACGGGATGGGCGAGGCTCTGCCGAGCACATCCCGTTTCCGTGCCGCGCCAGATATTTTTTCCCATTCACGGCACTAACCTACTATTCTATTTATCCCGTCAACACCTACAAATGGCTGTAAAATGCAAAAATTGTATTGACTGGATATCAAAAATGTTTCATGGCACCGTGTTTCACGGCACATACGCACTGTGTTGACGGGATAAAGGACATTCTACTGATAAGGACATATATCTTAAACGTTCGAAGTGACAAGCTGCAGTTCTGCATGAAAGTTTTGCATCGGACGTTTGTAAGATGTGCCCCCCAGGAACAACTTAAACGCATAGAAATGATTAATATCTACCGTCATTTGCTGTATATACACTTGGTTCTCATTAGTACCCTTATTAAGCAGTAATCGGGAACATAATTTGGTAATACATGTCAACCAACATACGGCTGGAAACAGACGTAGCTCAGCTCTGCCCTTACAATTTCGATGTAACGACACATGAAGCTGATAATCGTCTATCTGGATCGTTAGGTTGATTAATCGCAGCAGAACAGGTAAAGTGGACTACAAATGCAGCATGTAAAATATATACATGACAGATCAGTATGCACTGTATACTCACTACTGTAAGCTGTACGGTCTCAAATGTTGGGATCAACTTAAATAAGCTGAAAATAGTGTCAAAAGGGACATCGCATATACCCATATTCCTGTGTTTTTAACAACATGAACCACCATTATAAATAGCCTTATACACATAATTTCGCATTGTGTATAACTGTTACATGGCAAACCACACAACAAATACAATATATACCCACTACTGTACTCAATTATTATCTATCAAATCCAGTGACATGTAAGCAGTTACCTGAGTGCATTGTCTCTGGTGTCTACTCACCTACTATGTGAGTAAATATGGCTTTACCTAGGGTAACGTGTACACTAGCTGTTCATTAGATTGAAAAGTTTAAACAACAACATTTATTTTCAGATTGATGGGACAAATGCTCAGATATCTCGTCTTTTGTATAGTCTGCTGGCATAATGTGACACATACAGCAAATACTATGACAGTAAACCAAATAAATTTTGGTGCTATACATCATAGACAGATATGACAATGGCGTGATTAATCACGCCATTGTCATATCTGTCTATGATGTATAGCACCAACATTTATTTGGTTTACTGTCATAGTATTTGCTGTATGTGTCAAACGCACGAAGTGGTGAAACTGTACTATGGCTTGTACATACAAAGTTGGCGGAGATGGCAACTCAATGTACCATATAGTATAAAGTAACAAGACAATATTTATATATATTATATTCATATATCACATCACTCTTATGAAACAATTATAAGTGAAGCAAAGTGCATTTATCTATGACCTACTACCTTAAAGGCAAATACCCACTCAGTAGGCACAAACTATTCTTTATAGGAATTAAATAAGTGTATAATTGTGTCACTATTCCACCAGTTCTAAAACTTCTGAGTGCCCGCTATACAGATATAATCATTTAATAATATCTATTTTACTGATAGTGACGCGCGGTGGTAATAGGCTATTTTCATATGCAAATGAGGCATACTATTTTTAAATTATTTGTACTAATTAAATGCGTCACCTGAAAATAATAATATTTTCGACAGATTATAAAGTATGATCATTGCACATAAAAAATAAATACAGAGAATAAATAGCAATGTCCGTTAACATGTTAAACAAACACTGTTATCGCCCCTGATATCATTGTGGAAATTTACGTCTGATATAAATGTATGATAATGCCCATCAATACGTGGGTAATGGTGAATTAATATTTATTTTGCCAGAAAATGTCTCTGATATAAATGACATGTCATTTATATCAGAGACATTTTCTGGCAAAATAAATATTAATGTTAGTGGTGGGAATGTACCTTTAAAGTCAAGAAAGTGTGACAAGAATGAAATTTTCGAAATCCAGATTGCAGCAGTTTATACTTGTTTACATACGCCTTTAGGTGTTTGTTAGCATGCTTTTCAAATATTCACGGTCGTGAACAAAATAACACAGAAGTGTAGTGTGTCTTATTGTGATGTTAATTTCAACTAAAAATAGTACACGATCAGATTGTTGCTATCCGGATCCGGATCTTGTAATACTAGAAGATATTATTCATACACACATGGAATTGGAAACGTGTATTCATTTTGTCTCGCCCACCAGGTGCCCTGAGACAAGAATATCCGTATAGTCACGAGGGGGTTGAATGGTGATGACATTGAACATTAATTTAATAATAATTTATAAACGATCCACTGAACTGGTATTAGCGTCCAATTCGTGGGTGAAAACCCATTTGTTGACATCATGGCAAACACGTTGGGTGTATCAAAAGTCGTATAAATTCAGCGAATTAAAAGTTGAATATTATTCTGGGTCAGATAAATATTTTGAAATTCGCAAATATGTTCTATATAGGGGCGGAGAAAAAGTATCCATCGTATGCACTGGTGTGGGAGAAGGATATTCCACCCTCGCCATAATATGTCGTCAGAAATTCGGCAAAGCCTCGTTTCTGGCGACATATTCTTAGACTCTGGTGGAATATCTTTGCCCCACACCAGTGCATATGATGGATACTCTTAATATAATCTCACTGTTCCTGAAAGAAACCCAATTCCCGGTCACGTAGATATTACTGATGATTTTGCATTTAGGGGTACCGTAGCATCATCCCCAGCATGCATATCGACTTATGTGCTTATATGCAGGACATTCCAACATCTAGAAATTAGTATGTCCCCTGTGCGATAACAAGGTGGGCATATTGCGTTTCTCTTGAGGTTCCGTACGTCCTTTGGACACTTGAATCACCTGAACATTTGTCACACACTCGCGTCACCATTAACACGACCTTGACATGTGTCACCTTCCAAATATCGCTGAAACACTTAGCCATTTTGTTACGTCGAAACGTTTGTAAGAGTTTCTCCAACATGTAATATCGTCAATAATACGCGAAGGATTGCTTTAATATTTGAACAGTTCATTCACCTGAATGTGTGTGATACAATCACACCACCAATGACATGACCGTTGTGACCTTCAAAATGGTGCTGAAACAATTAGCTATTTTCTTCCGTCAAAAAGTGTGTAGGACTTTTTCAAATTCATGTTTGACACACAATCGACGTGTGGGTTCGAATCCAAATGAAACATATACATTTTATTTCCTAAAAGTTTCACTTTCCAAACACAACATTGCCGTATGTATCTTTAACGGTGTCATCGAATAACACTGAAACAAATATGATTGCGACATTTGTCATTCGAAAATACACTTTACTTGAAGTTGAACTGGTTTACTCGGTTAACCAACTATATACTTGATCATCGTTTGATTCAAATATAATTGCTTCGTAAATGTAATGGGGTATAATTATGTATAACATATTATGTGAACATTGCCTCTTTACTGTATCCTATACGACACCTAGGGTGTTTTCAGGACAGGTTTATGCCTGTGTTTTTAATTATCATTGAAGTCAAGTATATCTATGTATTACCCAATACCTTCGAAAGTTTCAACAAAATTGTGTAGACACAGGTGAGTCAACTCATAACGAGCCGTGTCATCAGAATCTGCTCTGTTTGTCAGTATTTTTTAGATTTTATAATAAATACTCGTAATCTTTTCTGTGTGTGTGTGTGGGGTGGGGTGGGGGCATAAACCCTGGTTACGACCCTGACATTTGGGATCGTACAGCGTACATTATAGTTACAGTATACTGTTGTAGAAAATGTCGTTAAGAATCAATACTCATTGACATTGGTCCCATTAATTACCGAAAACATATATGCACTTCCGAACATTTTAGTCGTAGGTATTTTAGTGAAACGGGCCCCAGAACACTCATGTGAGCCGATTTGGATCTACACTATTTGACGCTTCATAAATAAATCATAGATACTGAAAGTACTGAAATGAAATATGTTAACTCCACAAAAACTGATCTCTTGCGGAACTAGAGACTGAAAGTTGCATATTTTCTCAAGCGTCATCCAGAGGCAAATGCAGTATGATGGTGTACACCCATTCCCATCCATACGTTTTCTCTAGAATAAATTACTGTTTGAAACTCCCAGAAAAAAAGTGTACGAAACTGGCGGCTAACTGGTCAGTCACTGCTACCTAACTGTGAGAATTAAAGATTATAGCTGCTGTATTCATACGCACGAAATGTCTTGATTCGTATTTTCCAGAATTTACCTGATAGACTGAGCCCAAAAACTGTGCAAAATATAGAGAATAGTATATGTACAGCTTTAGATACAAAGTCAGACAGACCAGAACGCCATAGGATAACTTGGCAGGGCACTATTTTCTTGGTCGTACATGTACTAGCCGTTTAGGCGTAGCACGTCAATATGGCTGCCCCCATAGAAATTTGCGTGACATAATATGCGACTACATGTATGACGCATCCACACATCAGGTTTCGTGTCCCTTAGTCAAGGAGCGGAAGGGAACTTTGGTCCAAATGCGGTCAAAAGCTTGAAAAGTAGGTCGTGTTGACCTTCATTTGGTACGCAACATACCTTTGGGTTATGATGCATCCACACATCAAGTTTCGTGTTCCTAGATCAAATAGTATGGGAGACAGGGAGCTGAAGAAAAGTTTTGACCAAATGCGGTCAAGCGTGAAAAATAGGTCGAGGTGACATATTTTCGGTACGCGACACACCTTTTGGGTTATGACCGATGCACACATTATGTTTCTTGCCACAGGGATGCATCCAGGATTGCAATAAATGGTGGCATCTGCCCTCTTGTCTCACAAAAAGGGGGCATCACTAATACAGAGCCGAACGAGCGTAGCCAGCGAGGTGGCTAGGGTGGTCCGGGGGCATGCCCCCAACCCCCGGACAATTTTGAAAAAATGGTGCCCAATGGTGGCATTATACATGTATCCGAGACTTAAATACTGATGTAAAATATGGCCAATTTTTAAAGCAAAACTGTCTGGGCCCGGTTGCTCAAAACATCCGTTAGCTTAACGGACTGTTACATCCTTAACTGAATGGTTAAAATCTCTGTTTTAACAGAGATTTTAACCATTCAGTTAAGGATTTAACAGTCCGTTAAGGATTTAACAGTCCGTTAAGCTAACTGGTGTTTTGAACAACCGGGCCCTGGTACGTACTGTACGGGAGGATCATGTATCCAAGACTTAAATACTGATGTAAAATATGGCCAGTTTTAAAGCAAAACTGTCTGGTACGTACTGTACGGGAGGATCACAGAGTTACAGGCTGCAACTAATCTGAAGTTACACACTCACAGTCCATTATCTAACTGTCTGCAAACACTTGCATTATAACTGGCTGACTATTAAATCACAGGTGGAATACTCGGACCTAGGACCCAATACTTGGCTCATTTTGAAAACGTTACCCATCCACCAATTTCCATACACTATACCTTACAGCCTTTCCAAGGTAAGAAACAGCTTCGCAAAAATGCCGTATTTTCAGGCTCGTTCAAACACCACACATGTCGTAAATATAGTAGGTCTTCAAATATATTCACTTCAAGCATCTGCTTTTAGCATTTCGTTAGTTACGGGCAAATTGGCTACCACAGACAAGGCGATAATTGTATGTCCGAAAAAATGTCACACATATTTGTGGGCTGTGGAAGCATAAATTACGTGTTAAATCGGGCCGAAATCCCATTACAGTTTCAACATATTGACATGGATCACTGAAATGAACATCAGTAACTCAAATGTTACAATTTGTGACTAACAAGTATCATCCACTACCCCACAGGTGATTATAGCGTGTCTTTGATGGTCAATTATTGTTTGTATATACATGAAACACCTTTCAAAAAAAAATGTACAAAACAATTCAAATGCGCCCGTGTGTAATAATAGTAAGGTGTAAAACGCCCATTCGCCACCATTGTCAGAGCGGCCACACGATGTAGTCTTGTGGAACTCGCCTATGCAACGCATTACAGCGTGTCGAAACCGCTGCTTGTGGTGGGTTTTCGGCATATATTTTACAGTTGCTAATACATTAAAATAAATCTCAAAGATTTCGAGTGTAAACTGCACTAAAAACTCACTAACCTAACCTAATTCACTTTTTAAAATCAAACACGTTCACTTCCTGATTAAAAATGAATATTAGCCGAATATCGAATCACGTGACAGACACTGATTTGGTTGGCTAATGGGAAATGACGTCAATCTCCAGTAACCAACCAAACCACTGCTTGCACGAGCTTGGATCTTGAATTTGTGTTGATTTACCGGTAATATATTTATTAAACTCGTTGAGAGAAAAGTATTTTTGGAAAATATTATATCACATCTTTACTCATGTAAGGGTATGGGTTGTGGTCTAGTGGTTACTACATTGGTATTCCATGAATACCTTAGGTAGTGGGTTCCATCCCCACACTAGGTAGGAAAAAAATACTTTCATAATATTTCCATTCCACTAGTGTTTCGGATGAGACATGAAACTGAGGTCTGATCTTATCTGTTGCTGCGACGTCAAACCCATTCACGTTCACTCAAGTAAGATCCTATTAATTAAGCCGAATATGGCGAACTTCCACTCGCGTTGTACATGTTGTTTTATCATTTTGATTTCTATCTTTTATGATTTCTATACTTTATCATTTTGCTTTCTATATTTTATATACTAGGGGTAACAGGTTACCAGACATGTACTTGAAACCACATGAGAAAACAAGGCGTATTGCTTTTGCGACAAATGTAGACTCGGAGCAGCTGCTTATCTTCTCAGTCTAATCAGGACCTACACAATTCGTCATTTATTCAATGATATATCTGGGTACTAATCGTATACAGAATTTAGATCAGTGTGTGCCTAATCAGAAGCTACACTAGTCAGAAAGTCGACGATAAGCCCCATATTGTCACGGAGGCCGACATTTATTGAATGTATATACCGTTATTCCCAACACTTATATATTTGTATCTATATAAACAACGTCGTTGACCGAGCTCCTTATATGTGGCTGTTACTGGAGTAATGGAGCTTATGGCAGTTGTGACCAGTGTAGCTCTTGATCAAATAGCAGGCCCCTGTAGCCTGATAAAGATATATAGTGCTTGTTAGAAGCATGACGGATGATTCATTGATGGACTGGCGGATGCACATTCTGATCGAGGTATACACTGATCGCAAAACCCATAAGCCCAACTTCTCCAGTCACAGCCTGTACATTTATATATCCGCAATTTGCCCAATTGGGACGCGTAATTTAGCGTGTGTTTACCTTTCACATTTATATGTGACATATTGTATACAACGTACCTGGCATTGTAACATGATATCAAACAGCCTACCATACATGATACCATCCCCATGTACACCGCTATCTTAATTTTTTGTCGTTTGCTGTTTATTTTCTATTTTCATCATCAAAAACATGCTTTGACAGCACTTTAGAATAATTTACAACATGATTTTTTATTGAGAAATAAGGCAAACTATAAAGAAACAGCAGGCGACAATTGTTGTGTGTAGCGATCTAAGGGTTAACTCAATAATAGGGCAATAATATAATGTTGACGTACTGTAATCAGGTCTCGACACATTCTTAATTTTCCACTCGTCCACACTGGATTTAAACTCATAAATTCTTATATATATGTTAATGTTTATGCCGCACTCCCTCAAATTACCACTCGTCCAGATCGAAAATTCACTCATCAATGCGAGTGGATGAGTGGATTTGTCGAGGCCTGTGTACTTTCCTTGCAATATCGGTCATGTCCGTCAAAACTTTGTACATCCAAATTTCGCATATATCTCATCATATGCTTGTCGGATCTTCGCCAAACTTCATAAGTAGTCTGCTTACATTGATACCTAACCATCCCTGGCCATTCAGGTGACCATGACCTACTTTCCTTGACATATATGTCACGTCCGCCAAAACTTGGACATACATCCAACTTTTGCATATCTCTTGATACGTTAGTGGGATGTTCGTTAAAGTTCATTAGTAGCTACCTCACATTGATAGACCTGTGGCACATTTGAGTATCATAGACCCATTGGTAGTGGGTAAGAGACTCCCTGGCGATCGTAAAATGGTATTTGTTTTTTCAAAATCTTGAAAATAGAAACAAATACTGTAGATATACAGTGTTTGCTCTTGTTGCTCCTTAGGGTTGACAGGGTTAAAGTAATATAAAGAGAAACTCTCTGCAATATGTCATGTTCTAAAATAGCTCTTTGTGCACCTGTATCCGTGGCCATTCACCGACAATTGGGTAAGCCGAATAAGTTTGTAACTGACGTGAATATCCTAAAATATATTTTTGTGTGGGCGATAGCGTGGTACATGTTATAACATTAACAACGAATACAATATAACTGAATAATACTTCCAAAATCTTCCTGGTATCATGTTTATAATTTATAAATAATTTGCCCAATTTACATCACGTAGACAGTTTTCTGTTCGAAATTCACAAACCTGAAACTTATACATTATGTAAATGTTTTGTCCCTACCGATATTTACTTTGTAGTTGGTATATAACAATAAATATCTGTAATTTGGAATTAGGTTCTCAGCTACAGAAATTGTTACAACCAGGGATAACCCGATTGCCCGTTGCAGGTTAAAATTATGACTGGACAAGTAAAACTACTTTCATATATCCAGCGCACACGTTGAACATTTGGTTAAATGCCGGTCGCACACACTGCGGTTGATATGCTAAGTAGCAGGAAATTATCTGATGATAAAACTGAAGTTTTGCAACTTATACGCGTATAAAGCTGCAAATATTTGCCAACCGTGCTTCGTACTAGTATAAATAGAGAATAGTAGGTTAGTGTCGTGAATGGGAAAAAATATCCGGCAAGGCTCAAGCATTTCTTTATTTCTCATCAGAAGTATATGTTGTGACCACTCATTTGAACCGTCTCGCCGAGACGGTTCAAATGAGTGGTCACAACATATACTTTGGTTCAGAAATAAGGAAAATAGATAGAGAATAGTAGATTAGTGCCGTGAATGGGAAAAAATATCTGGCAAGGCTCAGGAAACGGGATGGGCGAGGCTCTGCCGAGCACATCTCGTTTCCGTGCCGCGCCAGATATGTTTTCCCATTCACGGCACTAACCTACTATTCTATTTATCCCGTCAACACCTACAAATGGCTGTAAAATGCAAAAATAGTATTGACTGGATATCAAAAAGGTTTCACGGCACCGTGTTTCACGGCACATACGCACTGTGCTGACGGGATAAAATCACTATATTGACTCGCATTATGTAAATAATGTGGCCGGATTAGCTCAGTAGGTAGAGCGTCGGACTGCGGATCGGGAGACTCCGGGTTTGATTCCCACCTCGACCTGCTCCGAATGGCAGTTTCGGTGTGTCATTGTGCAAGACAACTTCGTGCTAGCCTAGTCCTATCGGATGGGTGGACTTAAATAGTCGGTCCCGACATACAAGGTCATCGAGCCAGTGCCGGCGTTAATTTTTGGGAATGCTAACTTGAAATTCAAATCAATTAATGCTCGGTCAGTATGTTATGAGATTTTTGCGAGTTGCATTGTTTTGGCGGTCAGCCAAATTTAGTGACTTTTCGGACTGCTTACTTGAAATTCAAGTTAATTCAATTAATTATGCTATAAATTTAAAGTCATCTGTATTCCAATTTAATTATGCTCGGTCGGTATGATATGAGATCCCACAAGTTAAATTGTTTGGCGGTCAGCGAAAATGAGTAATTGTTAGGACTGCTAACTTGAAATTCAAGTTAATTTCATTAATTATCAGTGCTATAAAATTTAATTATGCTCGGTGGCTACGATATGATATTTCAAGTTCGCAATTTAAATTGTTTGGCCGTCAGCAAAAATAAGTATTTTTTAGGAACGGTAACTTGAAATTCAAGTTAATTCAATTAATTATTCAGCGGTATTAAAATTGTATTATGCTCCGTCGGTATGATAAGAGATTTTGCAAGTTAAATTTTTTAGGCGGTCAGCAAAAATAAGTAATTTTTAGGAATGCTAATTTGAAATTCAAGTTAATTCAATTAATTATGCTATAAATTCAGCTGTATTCCAATGTATTTATGTTCGGTCGGTATGATTTGAGATTTCGTAAGTTAAATCTTTTGGCGGTCAGCAAAAATAAGTAATTTTTAGGAATTCTAACTTGAAATTCAAGTTAATTTAATTAATTATTCAGCTGTATTCCAATTTAATACAGTTTAAGCCCAAACTAGAGTTTGAGGAGCCTAAACTAGGGTTTAAGCTCCAAACCATGGTTTAGGGAATTATTGTGCATTTGGCTTGCCATACACAATACCAATTTTATCATGGCAAATCAAACACGCGGTCATTGTAAACTATATATATCATACATGTAATTTCGTGATTAGTGACGCTGGCGGGGGGCGCAATTAACAATTTTATATTAATATATAATACCGCTACTTCAGCTGCTATCGACCCTTCATCCAGTTAAGACAATTACGGGAAAATGTATTTATCGACGTGGAACGTCTTATGTCAATTGGAATACTATTCCAGATAAGCGCGTCTGAGTATGGAAAGCTGTTTTTAAATAGATTACTTTTAGGCTTTGGAACTTCATAATCCATATCTGTTTCAGACCTTAATACCATAAGCATATTTTGCAAGTGATTAGTGCGCATTTCAAATAATTCACATACATATTGGGGGGGGGGGGGTGTGCACTGGGGGTGCATCTCATCAGGGTTTATCATGTTTGTCAATATCCCAGAAGAGACAAATTACACAGACAATACGCATACACTGATCAGAAACATGCGAAATGTACCACATAGCCTTTGCAAACAGCGGATGTTCTGACCAGCCTGCGCAGGAGCGCAGTCTGATCAAGCGAATTCCTGTTTTCAAAGACGGCGACCATTTCCCTTATTGATGCGACGCAATATAGAAACTTTGCAACCGCTGAGCAATGTTTAATTGGCAAAAAAGTTCCACAATTTTCTCGAACACAAATGTGTGTTTGTAAGCATGATAAGTCCGCAATTTATTGCCGCCTACACCGCTAACACTATATACTGTCTCTGTTTATAAGGGATTGTCATCCATCAACATACAATGTATCTGATCATCATCGTTTTTGTCATTAACGGTAGGGGTTCCCCCTTATAGGTATCACAATTTGCCTGGTAAAAATGTAATAAAAGTACAATGTAGTAAGTTTATTATTGATCCTACCAGTCAAATAATATCTTAAAAACATCATGAGGCATGCCGTCTATCAAACCTAGTGCTCTACCAGCACTGTGCGCAACCATTTTTTCTGTGATATTATAATATAATGTTTCACTCAGAATAAGACTAAGATATATCTGTCAACAATTCACATTGTTTCGGGTCCACATATAAATGGGAAAACAGTTCGCTACACAGATGGTGGCTGAAAATTCGCAATTATATTACTTTTTTGATTATTCACGAACATGCTGTTTAAACCACACCATTGATGAAGCATGTTAAGCATACATTGTAGATCCGCTTCGTTTGCTGCAATCAACACTATGTCATACGCGTACAATGAAATGCATAATATCAGTGTGATTTATTTCGTTGACCGGAACAGTCGCATTATATCGCTCTGATAGCAATCGATCGCAAAACATCAAATCTTGTGAGTACTTCAATATATCACTTATTTACCAGCTAGTAACGACACCTTAGCAGCAACAATCAAGTAAGTGTATTAATTTATTATTTCTGGCTCTGCTCTGCTCTGTATAGTGATCTGTGTAGATTAAATTGAATAAACACGGGATTTATCGTGGTTCTGCATAGCATAGGGTCTCTTTTCTCAGCACTGTGGTTCAAATCTGACCACATCAATAAATACTACTAATAATAGCCATCTACACTGAATACAAAGCACAGCTTACCACAGCTTACCACGGCAATACAGGTAAGGTGGTCCCTATTGTTGTACTTGGCGCGCACGCGTAAGTATAACTCAACACATACGTTGCCACTGCGAGGTTATATTGTGAGTATATTTATTCTTCTCAGTGGATTCTTTGTACGTAGGGATCCATTATTATTTATTATTTAATTTGATTAGTAGAATTTAATTTAAATTATCCTACTTCAATTCATTTTTCCAATAATAATCAGAACTAAATATATACTTAAATATATACTTATATATACTTGTGTATATAAATTATAATATTACTGGAATAGTCAATATAACTTGCATCACAGTAGCACATTGCTATCTATAGTCTAGGGGCCAACGTACGAAAATCAATCAAAACTGTTATTATTTGTTAGTACTTCTTGTATAAATAGACAATATAGACAGATATATAGACAGATATATAGCAGAAATTACACTTTAGAAGCATATACTATATATAGTCAAGGCGCCAACGTACAGAAAACACTAAAACTGTAAAATTACTTACTATTACTTATTATCAAAAATATTCGTTTCCCATCTTCGGTTAAAGTTAAATAATGGCACAACTCAACACACCTAATACGAAAAAGAGAAATAGGGAACAGGACATGTCAGACTCACTATCGCCTAGTAGTAAATCACCAGAGGCCAAACAACCACATACATGTACCACACAGACCACCCCACCATCAAGTCAATCAACTGTGGAGCCAGTCACAGACACAATACCTGACAAACAGACACACAACAACACACAAACTGACACAATCCGCTTCAAAATCATTGGGTCCAGGCGAGCTGCAATAAGATTACCGCATTTCGTCTTGGCCCTGATGTCATTCCTGGGTAATAGACTAAATCAGTCAGATATTCGGTGTACACTCGACAGCGTACCGGACATCATTAGAGTCACTCTACCAAAACAATGGATTGGTAGAGCAAAATCATTCACGGCACCCCCAAGTATGTCAAACGTAGAATTCAAGTTAGTTAATAAACCAATGCCCAGGAAAACTCAGTCCAACACGCACCAACAACAACAACAAATTGTCACGGTGGGCATAGCTGAGCACCCTGACTTCGCCCGCTTGAGCAAGGAAGACATCCATGCTAGCATTAGACGCCAAAAAGAACAGCATCACCGACGCACACCACGTAGGTAAATCTAAAACCGCATTGCTTGTTAAATTCAACATACATCTACCATACCAAATAACACCAGCTTCGTACATCAACAACGGTAACCCAATCGATATTGGCATAACAATTCAACGACCAATTCGCTGCAATAAATGCCAGCAGTTTGGTCACCGACAAGACGCTTGCAGAAACAATTTTGTCAACTGCCCAATTTGTGGGTATGCACACTTCTATAAGGATTGCACATCTAAATACACGAGGGACAACGATTTCTGCAACAATTGCTTTGTAGCAGAATTACAGGCTTGTGGCCATCGAGCCAGCGATCCATACTGCCCGATATTTCTTAAATACAAGACGCACATTAATCACAAAAATCAAACAAGACAACTAACGCGTGACGCACTCAAGGAACAACTGCAAACACACACTTCGACCAATACCACACATGTTCATGCCACCACTAATATACCTATACAACAACAAAACAGTCAGTATTCAACTATCCCAGCCACACCACAATACAATAAACGCAAACGGGCATCTGAATCACCATCCATGGATACACACGCCAAACGAGATACTGAAATACAGCAGTATGTCACAAAAAATCAACTTTTGGATCTAATAGCGATGATAGAAACAACATTAGAATCTCATTTAGGAATTAAAATGCAAGGAATAATAGGTCACATAGCAGAGTCCCATCTACAAAATAGGTCAGTTCACACACCCGAAGTTACTGCCGCTATTATTCAACACGTAAACACGACACCCAGACAAAACCCTACATCACCCCCTCCCACTAAACAAAGAAGAAATAACAATACTGAACCCCTGCATCCATCAACAGCTACGAGTAATCGCAAACATGCTGGACTAATAACGGAAATAGACACAACAATACTAGAACTGGCGGCGGAACTCGGCATAACAACTGATTAGAAATGGAACCCGAAATGTCACATAGCATCAGCATGGACTGCGCAAAAAGTCCTTGCTGCCCAGTCGTAAACAATAGCCCCAATAAATCCGCCCCAGCGTCATCACCTCTCTGCTTATCAAATATATCACAAAATAGTTCCAGCGACAACATTAACACATACAACATAGCAGAAGGTCATAGAAATGTTACGAAACAACACACAGAGGCAGCAACCAACAACATTAAAACATCCACCCCAAATGCCAGTCCAATGGGTAGCCCGGTGGGGGAAACAAATAAGTGCGCTAAATCTAATAAGAACAAAACACACAATATGCCCCTTGCACAAAAACAATCAAAAACTTTTAACAGGAATGGAACATTTGGTAGTCGTCAAACTAAAAAACCTAAACGTAAAGTCCAATGTAAGGTCCCAATGTTCTAGCGCCTCCAGTACAGCTGAGAAGCAATGAACCTGAAACAGCCTCCCAGCCAGAACCTCTGAATAGTAAACATGGCGCTCTTCTGCACAAACGCAGAATATGTTCGCAATAATACATAACATTAATACAACATAAACATATATGGGTAGAAATAATAATAGTAATAATCACCCCCTGACAGTCATTCAATGGAACTGTCGGGGATTTCTACGGACAAAGGGAGAGCTAATAAATGCTATAGAAACTAACATATTGTCACCCGATGTAATATGCCTTCAGGAAATGCCAAAACCATCAACTCTAACAGGATACAACTTAATAGCGCACTCCACAAATCCATTCCATGGTAGTGGAGTAGGCATATATGCTAAAAATGGAGTTTCTTGTACAAAATTAAAACGAATCATCTGAAGGAACAGAAAATATTCTTTATTCTGCAATTAAAATATTAGGTAACAAAGGTAATATAGACATACTAAATGTATACATCGGTCCCGGTGGCAGTACAAACGCTACTAAACTACACAATCTATATAACATTACTAAACAGATAAGTAATAAAGCTCTGATATTGGGTGACTTTAACGGACACAACCCACTTTGGGACGTGCATTATCTCGCCAAAACTAACAAAACTGGTGATGAAATAATAAACTTTTTAGACAATACAGATTACGTATTATTAAATGATGCGGCCGTAACCTTCGATACGTCTCATATCCCACATAGTAAAGGTATAGGAACAACACCAGACATCACATTAGCTACACCAGCTCTAGCTTCTTCGTCCTCCTGGTTCGTACACGATTCTACACTAGAAAGTGATCACTATCCAATAATTACTAAAGTTTTGACCCAATACCATAAGAGTACTCCCGCAACAATTCCTAAATGGAAGTTAGGTCAGGCTGACTGGGAGCGTTTCCATCACTTATGTTCAACTAAGATACACATAGAGAAAAAATTAAACTGCAATGAATATCATAATGAATTTGTGAGCACTCTCTACGAAATCAGTAAGGAATGCATACCACAGACAAGTGGCAAAGCACACAATCGCCCAACCAATCCCTGGTGGACTCCGGCCTGCTCGGATGCCATTAAAAACAGGGAGAACTGTCTGCGTAGATGGAAACAGGCATATAAATACCATGAAACCCTGAAAGAAAAAAGGCGGGACGAGTATCGGGAGGCCAAATCCCTCGCGTCCACCATATTAAATGAGGCAAAACAAATCGGTTGGGAGAAATTTATTTCGGAACTTAATAACGAAAAAACTAGTAAAGAAATTTGGGATCAATTCAATAGAATCAGAGGTAAACGTACACCACCACTACCACCAATTTTACATAACAACAACCTAGTTTACGATGAAAAACAAAAGGCAGAGGTGCTCACAGACCATTATAAAACTATTTCAAGTAACGACAACCTTACACCAGAATTTAGACAAGTTAAAGAACAAAGAGATCCAATTATCCAATCTAAGATAGATACACAAACAATAATTCCTGAATTAAATGAAGGAACCTGCCTCAATAGACGTTTCATCATGTCAGAACTAAAAGCTGCCATTAAAAGTAAAAAGAATACAGCACCAGGAGCAGATAAAATACACTATGCAATTTTAAAGCATCTCCCTATTGAATCTATGGAACAATTGCTTCTGGCTATAAATAAATACTGGGAAAACGGTACACTACCTGACTCCTGGAAAGAAGCTACCATCATCCCTATATTAAAGCCTAAAAATGATACAACGTATCCATCATCATACAGACCAATATCGTTAACACCAACAATTTGCAAAGTGATGGAAACGATGGTAGCGAATAGGTTAAAGCACCATATAGAATCAAACCAAAAAATAAGCCCGACTCAATCAGGATTCAGAAATCAAAGATCTACCTTAGATCAACTAGCACGACTGGAAACCGTAATTAAAACAGCTATGATGGAAAAGAAAACGGTCGTTGCTGTCTTCTTAGACCTAGAGAAAGCCTTTGACCTAATGTGGACAAAAGGAACAATAGAGCAACTCATAGAGAAGGGCATAAATAACAGAATGGTGTTATGGCTTGACAAATTTCTTACGGGCAGGAAAATTAGAGTCAGAATAGGAACAGAGCACTCCGAATTCCAAAACATAGATAATGGTTGCCCCCAGGGCAGCGTCGTTAGTCCAATATTATTCAACATCATGATTGACACACTGCATACTGAACTTAACAATGCTAATAAGAATACACGTAAAACAGAAGACCTATCACAATTTGCTGATGACAGCGCGATCTGGAATGCACATGCGAATCTAGATGTAGCCCTCGGAGTTGTACAGACATCACTAGATAAAATTACAATATGGCAAAATAAATGGGTGTTTAAAATCTCCCCACTTAAAACTGAGGCAGTCATATTTCATAACGGAGGGACATTGTGCTATAAATATGCGGAGCAGCGGTATACCTATAAAAGAGAACAGTACTATAGAATAAAAAATCTAGTGGTGAACAACCAATCAATCCCTTACAAGAAATGTGCAAAATTTCTAGGTATGATATTAGACGACAGATTAACCTGGGGTCCTCATGTAACAGACCTAGTCCAACGGTGTAGGAAGGACCTTAATCTAATGAAACTTATATCAGGTACATCATATGGAGCAGACAAACCGTCTCTCCTACGATTATATAAAGCATTAAGACTATCTAAAATGGACTACGGCTGTATGTTATACAAAGACGCAGCGGCCAGTCATCTAAATAAACTAGAAATAATTCAAAGAGCAGCATTAAAAGTAGCAACGGGTGCCTATCAATCAACTAGAGCCGCAGCAATAGAAGTAGAAACAGTTGTACAACCACTGGATCTGCGACGTGAATGTAATTTACTAAAATACTGGGCTCGCACCCAGCCACATGTTGCTAACCTACCACTTATCGAACTAATACAACCCAAACGTACATATAAATACAACATGTTAAGAATTAAAAGAGGTCCTAGTAAACCGAATAAAAAGTATCAATCTAACAATAATAAAATAAAAACATGTTATGCAATGAACGCTATAAGCCTAAAAGAAGAATATGGACTAAATGACTGTAAAATACAACCATTCTTCACATACATACCTTATTACCCATTTGAAATCACAGCAAGATCTGACCTTACAGAAATAATAATAGATACTAACAGGGATCCAGCCCTCAGCCTTACAAACGCAACAGATTACATTCACCATCATTGGAAAGACACGCTACAGATATACACGGACGGTAGCAAACATTCAGAACTAGGAATAACATCAGCTGCTTTTGTGGTACCCCAACTAGATCATATAGAACAATATAAGTTGGCATCCACTCTAAGTGTATTTACAGCAGAGCTTATTGCCATAGAAAAGGCCCTTATATACAACATTACGCTAAATGACTACAAAAACACAGTAATTATAACAGATTCATTAAGCTCTGTTCAAGCTATCAATTCAGGTACATCTAAAACGAGACCCGACAAAATACATGACATTAAGACACTAATAAGCAGAACAGTGGAACAGGGCAAGCTTATAAATATATACTGTGTCCCTTCCCATATTGGAATACCCGGTAATGAAGAAGCAGATCGCGCGGCTGCTTCAGCACATTTGACAGGCACTGATGAATTAACACTACCTACTCATAGAGAAATATATTCTGTTATTAGCAAACAATCAAGATACAAATGGCAAACACGTTGGAATAACATTCATGAAAGTAAGCACGGTGGGCACATACTGCAATCAATGATTCCCACAATCCCAGTTACGTGTAGATTATACAGTAAGGATAGGCGGCAGACAGAATAATCACACGACTTAGATTAGGCAGAAATGGTATAAAGGCAAATCGTTATCCACAGGGCAGCAATATTGATATAGATATAAAACTGTAGTCAGTGCGATGAAGACGAAATAGAAGAACTGGACCACTATTTCTTCTTCTGTCCAACGCATGAATCAGCAAGAAAAGATTTAGCCGCTGTTTGCTTATAAAATAATATTATATCGTCCCCATATAATTTAATATTCCCCCCTAAAGAATGTGAAACTGAAATACACTTAGCTGTACTAAAATACATTAAGGGCGGGACAGGGTACTGGAATATAAAATATAACATAATACCGCTGCTCCAAAAATATAAAAAATAATAATAATAAATTCTGCACAATTAAATAATATAATGAATCATACTTCAAAATACAATACATGTACACATGTATACACCGGTACTAAGGGTAGGAACAAAATAAAAATACGATGGAGTTGTCCTAGCTAAGTTATGTCCGTGACACTAGGCCCCATTGTCTCCTTCCCAGATATGAAAACTACTGTAAATATCGTCACTGGTTGACAATGTTGCAAGATCCATGTACGCAGCTTATGTTTACAATTAGGATGTATATACATGTAGTTAACGTTAACGTGTATTAGGTGGGGTGCTGTAGCTCAACCCAATCAGAACCAAATCTCCAAACATAACAGCATATAGGTTGTATATATGTTATATCATCATACATGTACATTGAAACAATGTATTTAGTGCTCATCCTTTCCCAATAACATTACATGTGAATTTCATGTTGTTTTTTTAGAATCTTAAGTTAAATGTGCCTGTATGCGGGAGGTATATAAATGTACGTATACATGTATGTTTCGTGTGAGGCATTATACTTTGGTATGCGGACGCCGGAGAACCCGATACGTGGGAGCTGCACCTGGGCCAGAAGCTGGCACTGTGTACCACTGTTGATTGTTTCGCATGATACAAACGAATGTGAAAGTGCAACAATGAATACATGTGTACATGTACTTCATGTGTACAGGCTCATGTGGGCTAAAACATGAAGTTAAACTAAATAAATTAATTAAGACAAACCCAATCTGAAAAAGTCTATTACATATTAGTAATCAGGCTGTAGATATAAATATTAGACAAGTGATCTCTCCCCCATCCAATGGGTATGTACTCGATCGGAACTGGCCCGGGAAAGTCTATCTGGTATGGATTGCCTTATCGAAGATTAGTACTGGGATATTAACGAGACGATATGTACAGGCTCGTAGGGGCTAATACATGAAGCTAAACTAAATAAATTAACGCAAACCCAATCTCCAAGCATAACATAGTATAACCAGTATGACAACCAATACATTCGACAATATAGATAGTATATATATATAGATTACCTATGTATTAATAAATATACATATCACTGCCCACCCCACCTCCCTCTGTACCATACACAATTCCGATGACACCATATACATGGACTAGGACAACTTGCAACCTCTACCCCAACTCCCACTGACCAATAATCGTCTTCCAATACTGGCGACCGCACCCTATACTTTTTTTTGTTTTTACTTCTTCTACAGAGGTTAATAATGGCAGCCAATCGCCTCCTGTTTAACCCTTAATCATGTTCTCTTGTTTTAAAAGATATGTTGTAGAACCAAATGGATATCGTTGCGGTGTGGCCGGGCGCCGGGCACGGAGTGAAAGTAGCTGATGCCGTCATTTGGACCGGCAGTAAAGAGCCGGCATTGGTCCCCGGTAGCTGTTCGATCACAGCTCTTCACCTCTACACCGACGTATGTGAAGTTGTCATTATTTGCCGGAGGAGGTGATTTTCCCCGGGTACTCCGGTTTCCCCACCATTCATCTCACGGAGTTATTTCAGAATAGACCGGAATTGGCCGCCCGCATTACTCTTATTAAACATTATTGACTGTAATATGCATCGTCTGAAATCAAATTTAACATGTTGG